>DVPE01000001.1:0-11722 GCA_018237645.1 Yanguna thelersa
GAGGCTTTTGACTTAGCATTAATAGAACAAAATATTAAAAATGGTGTTATTGCTGATGCTATTTCTAGTGTTGTACAGAATAAATTTGTTAATTTAGAATGTGAATTAATTCAGGCTATTTATGATTATTGCTTAGCAGATGGTCAATATGAAGTAATTCCATTTCGTAGTTATACAGCAGAAAATTCTGATGATGCAAATAAAGCATTCTTTACATTAAATGAAACTTTGATTGAATTAACAAATCAAATTAGTAATTTATATTTTGGTTTGCCAACAGATAAAATGTTTATGGTTTTAGGTAGAAGAGCGTATTTAGGATTAACACCAGCTTATTTAAAAGTAATTGGTTCACAAGCACAATTAAAAGCAATGGTTAATGGTGAATTATATGAAAATACCGCAATGGGTATTCCAGTATCAAAAAGTTTTCATTTAGAAAAAACATATACAAAAGGACAAGTTAACCGTGATAAAGGTTATAATTTTACTAATGTAAATGGTTTATTATTAAATAAACAAGTATGAGCATATCCAATTAATATGGATACTATTCAACAAGTTTTAGATAATGATACTGCTAACCCTAAATGAATTGGTAAAGTACAATATGCAACACCAACAATTTTATATCCAAAAACATGTAAAATTATTTTAGAAAAAGCGCCAACTCAAGATGAAATTAATACTGCTAAAAGTAATCTTAATAAAACATTTAGAGTTCCTGTTGATTATGTAATTCCATCATCAAATAAAATTGATATTAGTGGAATTAATAAATTAGATAAACCAACTATTCACGTTACAGACCCAACACAAACAACATCAGAACAATTAAAACAACAATTTAAAGATGTTGTTTTAAAAGCAGTTAAAACCGTAGATAGTTCTTTAACAGAAAGTGATTTTGATTACTTTATTGAAAGTAAAGGTGAAGATTGACCAATTAATATTACAAATGATAAAACTGTTGAAGTTCAAATTCAAGGTAAAAACAAAGCTACTAGTCAAACAAACCCCATTGATGTAGTAATTAAAAATTCTTAATAAACAATGAATTTATTAATATTACGAGTTTTAACTTTATTAGCAGAGAACTTAGGTAATAATGTAGTAATAAATAAATTTGTTAATTTAATTAATAAAGTTAATAAGTTTGCTTCATATTATTCTAATCCTTTACAAAAGATTACAAGTAAGATTGAAGATATTTATAAATGATTAGATCCGTTTACTTATGTAGATTTAATTAAAAAAGGTCATAAAAAAGAAATTCAACAAATATTAAGTCAATTAGAAAAAGATAATAATATTAAAAATAAAGAACAATTTAAAAATGAAAATTATCTAAATACTAATTGACAACCTTTAAATAGTAGTTGACTTGATAGTGGTATGTTTAATATTACAAATAAGTTAACTTTAACAGGTAATTTAACTATTTTAATATATACAAAAACAGCAAAACATCCTAAGTTTTATGGTCCATATGTTTATCCTAGTGTTCCAGTTGAAATTTGAAAATTATTAAGTAATGCTGTATCTAATGCTGGGACTTTATTTTGGCGTTATTGATTAAGAAAATGATTACCTAGTCATTTAAGAAATTATATTAAAAAACTATTACCACAAACATTAAAAGAAAAATATCCCAAAGGAACTACTAAATTAACATTACCAACAGTTCAAAAATTACAACAAATTAAAAAGTTTATTAATAATTTAAAGATTGGACATTTTAATTTTAATTTTGCTGGTAAAATTAATAATAAAAAATGATATCGTGAACGCCGTAGTGATGTTAAAAATATTAAGAATTTATATAAAACACCAGTTAAAAATATGTTTTACAAAATTAATCAAACTATTAAAACAATTAAGAAAACAAAAACAAGAATTAATAGTTATAAACCAAGTAATTTAAAAAATAAATATAGTAATCAATTAAGGGGTGTTTTATATGGAAAATAATTTAAGTAATTTGTTATTTATAACAGTTGAAGATGTTAAAGAAAGTAAACTTTGACAACCTATTAATGATAGAAAACAATCTGCTTATAATGATAATTTAATTTATAATGCTATTTTAAAAACTAGTTTATGAATGGATAGATTATCAGGTGGAACAATTTCCGATAAAATAAATAAAAAAGAATTATTTCCATGAGTAAAAAAAGATAATACAGGTTTAATTGAATATGATAAATGATTAAGTTATATTCAATCTGCTTGTTTATTAGCAGTTATAAATTGATATTTACCAAAAGGAGTTAATGATTTAACTGGTAGTGCTTCATTTTCACAAGGTGGTGTAGCATATTCACAAACTAATGACCCTGAGGCAAATGAAAACATTACTCGTGATGTTAAAAATGCTTTAAAATTAGCTGGTGAAATAATTGATATTATATCTAGTAAAACAGTATCTAGACCTTATAATTATATTTTAGATAATTATGCTCATTCATGAGAAAAAGAATATAAGCATATTAGTAAAAAAACTTTTTATCCAACATTATTATTTTGATTAAAAGAACGATTACAAACAGATAATTCAATAAATATAACTTATCCAACTATTAATGACTTTTCTAAAATTGATTATAACGAATATATTAAGTTAATAGTTCCTTTTGATAATAACACGATTTATTATGAAAATAATGTCTGAAAAGCAAAACAAAGTGGTGAAATTCCATCAGATGTTATTAAAGATAGTGATTTAGATAAAAATTATATTGATAAAGTTGATAATAAATATATTGTAAAAACATCACAAGATATTATTTTTAAACAAGATAAATTAGTAAGTGGTGAAAATATTAAAACTATTAATGGTAATTCATTATTAGGTAATGGTGATATTTCTATTGGTGCTGGTAATAATTGAGAACTAGTAGATACTAGTGATTTTAAACCAGCAACTGAATATCAAATTAAAAATTTTGATAGTTCTAAATTTGAATATAAAATATGATGTCAATTTTCAATTTTACCATGTATGTTTTTAGAAACTTTTAAAAATTTTAATATTAATTGTGGAATTGTTGTATCATCTAGTAAAGGTGTTTCAGGTTGGTATATTGACACAAATGGTCTTATTAGTTCTTATGATAATGTAAATATAGGTAATTTAAAAATTAAAAGAAAATTGGTGAGTTAATAATGAAACAAGATAAAACAACTTGATTAAAGGGTGCATTACCTTGAAATTGATTTAAAAAAGACCCTATTCCTACTTCAAATTGAACGCATAAAGATATTCAAGATTGAACAAGAAAATATAAGATTCGTAGTTGAGTTGTTAGTTTTTATACAATATTATTTTTATTACTTAATGGTTGGTTAGAATACGGGATGATTAATGGCATTAAAGATCAAATTAATTGATATAATTATGGTCAATATTGAGGTAATGGAATTGCTATTTTACTAACGCCTTTATTTACGCATGGAATTCAGGGTATATTTGTTGCTAGTAGTAAACCCAAAGTAGATATGAAAATTGATATACCACGATTAAAAATATCTAAAATGGGATTAGTATTTACAATTTTACCTTTAATTACTTTAATAATTTCTTTAATTATTATTTGAATTGATAAATCAAAATGAAAAAAAGACCATTTACGACATTGTTTAGATTGTCGGATTAATCCGCGTGTTATTCAACCAAGAATAGCAAAACAATGAAATAATTTAGATGGTATAACAGAAGAAATATTTAAAAATATACAAGATGAAAATATTAAAAAACAAAAACAAGAAGAAAATAACAAAGAATTAAATTTAAAATAAACTATATATAGGGGTGGTTGATATTTTTGGGTGGTTATATAGTTTAATTTATAAATTATTTTGTTCTGAAAAGATAGATGGCCACTGTTTAAGTAAGGATAAGAAAGGAATTAAATAAAATGAATGAAACATTAATGATTGCTTTACTTGTATTAGCAGGTGCTGGTGGAATGGGTAGTCTTGGTATTCTTGGATTATCTGCTAAGAAAATTAAAAAATATAAAGCAGAAATTAGAGAATTAAGAACTGCTGTTATTGCTCACGAAAAACATTTACGAGGACCTGATTATGCAACAGAATTAGCATTAAAAACAGGTCAAATTAAAAATGTCAAAAAACAAGTTAAAGTAAATGACAAAAAACAAGCACAAAAAGATGCTATTAGAAAACTAACAAATAGTATTTAAAAAAAAATAACCAATTAAGGTTATTTTTTATTTTTCTTTATTGTGTTTTATATAAAAATTAATAAGATATTCAATTCGTTGCGAATAAGTAAAGTCATTAAATTCATTTCAAACTTTTTCTTCATTTTCATTTAAGTAAATATTAGCATTACGAATTAATTTAGAATAATATTTTCCTGTTTTTTGATTATATGAATGTGTCATAATTATTTACCTTCATAATTAGCAATAATAATTGCATCTCGAATATGATTACTTATTTTTTCATTATTATATTTTCAACCTTTACCATATTGATAAGTTAAATTAATATCTTTTTCAAATTCTCATATACAACTATCATTATATTTACTTAAATTTTCTATATTTTTAACAACTGATTTAGTATGGCGTGGTGATATTCAATTAAACTCTGATTTTGCAGATAATATTAATCTTTCTCTATGGTCTTCAATTACACCCAATAATCGTAATAAATCATCTCTATCTTTTGAGCCATTAGCATTTGTATATAAGCAATTTTCAATGTTTACAATACAAACATTATTGCAGTGTTTAAATAATATATCTTTAATAAAATCAACTTGTTTTATTCATAAATAATTAGTAAATTCTAATTTTTCAACTAACTTATTATCTTTATATACAACAATAGCACTAGTACCAGTTCCTGATGGGTCGATACCTATTTTTATTCCCATCTTGCTCATTCTTCTTCATTATTATTAACTGCTGGTACTACACTTGATATATCTTCTTCTTTAACTACATTATCGTTTGTGTCCGCTATTTCTGTATAAGATGGGATATTTATATTATTTGATAAGGGTTCATCGCTCATAGGCCCCTTATTTTTGGCGACATCAATATCTTTAAATGAAATATATTCAAAATTACCATCTTCTTTAATTTCTTTTTCATCTAAATCAATATCAGTAATATCTATCCCTAATTCTTGGGCTAATTTACGATATAATTTTGCTTCAACCATTTCTTTTGGTCATTTATTTCAAGGTGAATATTCACTATTACCACTTGGACTACTATTTTTTAAACGGTCAATATCTGCTTTTCTTAATAAAATACCTTGATAATTCCCATTTTTATCTTTTGCAAAAGCATAGGCACCAATAATTTCATTATAATCACTAGTATTTGCATTAAAATTAATCTCATGAATTTTAGGGCAAGAATTTATAGCATCCCATTCAAATTTTTCACCTTTAAATATAATTGATTTTCGTGGACTATATCCTGCTTCTTCAATTCTTTTACAATAAACTTTACTATCAATAATAGTTGTTAATTTATTTTTAAATGGAATAATATTAAAATCTTTTCCGAATATTAAACCTTTATTACTTAATTTAATAATTCCTAATGCTGTGATTTTTGCATTATCTGCATTATTAATTAATTGTAAATAACTATTACCATTTTTCATTTTTAATTCTTCTAATGCTAAAATATTTTCTTTTAAATATTTATCATTAACTTTTAATTCATATTTAATAATAGCACCTTTAATATATTGTTGTAATTCATTTGCCATGTTATTTCACTCCTTTAATTTGAATATTTATTCCTTTAATACCAACTACTTTATTATCAGTATTTGTATCTCATTGTGCTTTAATTGTGTTTTTAACTAACTTTTCATCAACAATTAAATATTTAATTAATTGTTTTAATTCAGATTGATTAGCATTTTCTAAAAAATCATTATCAATTCCAATTATTTCAATATCTTTTACCAATAATTTATCTTTAATAAGATTAATGCCAACTTTTTTTAATTCTTTTGGTTCTAATTTTTTATTAATTTCAGCAACTTTTTCCATGACACGAACTTGCTCATCATGAATTTGGTCTATATCTAACCCCATATCAACAGTTAAATTATTTGCTTTTTCAATTAATTCTTGTTTTTTTAATTCTTGTTCTTTAAATAATTCATTTTGTTTTTGTTTTCGGGCTTGTGTCAAATTATTATTAATTTCAACTCTGTATCTTTCAATATAATTCCTATAATTAGTAATTATTTTACCAATTCTATTATGTTCATCTAATAATTTTTGAACAGGCTCTAATCATTCTTTAAAAACAAAATTATTTTTAGTAATAGCACTTGGAATATCTTTTAAATGAACATCTTGATAACCATTTAATGCATAATGATTAATATGTCTAAAAATATACTCAGTTAATTCTTGTTTATTTTCTTCTTTAAATTTTTGAACATTATATGCTAAAATACTTTCATTTTTAAAATCATCTCCTTTTAAAGGAAATTGAAATGTAATACTATTTACTGTATTTTTTACAATATCACTCATTATTTCACATCCTTTTTAAAATCAATCACCGCATAAACATTGTTGTCTTCTGTCACATTTACATTTAAAATCTCAATTATCATTTAAATGTGGGTCAACACAACGATAACAATTTTGTCTATCTTCACATTCACAAAATTCACATTCTATTTTTATCATTATTAAATTTCCTCCAAATTCTTTTCTGCAATTAAAGTATCAATATATTCATAAGCACTTTCTTCTGAATGACATTCTTCTAATGCTAAATTAAATAAGTCTTCTTCTGTATAAACATAACCATTTTCATCTTTTCACATACTAATTTACCTCATTCTTTGATATTAATATTTCTATTAATTTTCTTCCTTTTTGTTCTTTAACATCAAAATAAATTATTTCTTGATTTAATAAATATGCTTCTTCATTTTTAATTAAATTAATATCATCATTAATATTTTCTTTTTGTCCTGTTTTATTATCAAATATATTAATACAAAAATCATTGTACATATATATTGATATTAGATTTTTGATTGTCATTTTTACCTCCTATTTTTAACTCGCTGGCACTCACTCTCAAGTGAAAGTGCCAAAGCGAGAATTAGTTATATAAGTATTTATCTATTTATTTACTACTACGCCATCCACTTCACTGCGGGTGAGCGGTGGCAGTATATTGTTTGTTAAATAATCGACAGTTGTTTTTTGTTTTTGGAGCCAGAGAGTTTTCTCTCTCTTCATCCGCACCATTTCAGGTCAAAGCGTTCAGTTTTTAAAATAAATTCACTCGCACCTTGAAGAGCCTAATGCTGACTTTGTGGTTTATTAAAACCGCCGCCACTTCTAAGAAGTAATATCTATTGCAAATTTATTTATAAAGTGACCATCTCAATTTTTATTGTCGTTTGATGTTGACCTCGCACTTATCACGACTATCGCTTGTTAAAGCGTCTATTATTTCCGGACTGATTACCGTTGGGCTAGACCGCCTCATGTGGAATAAAAACACTTAGTTATTTAAAATAACCGTCCCACACTGCATTAAGTTGTTTTATAAAATCAAAGTTTTAACAAACCAGTTTCATAATCAAAGATAATTTTTGAATTTTCTAAGCGTTTATAAAACAGTTTTTGGTTTTTATCTTTTGTATGATTTAATAAATTTTTATGTTTTTCACAAGTTCATAAAACTTTATTTGATACAAATTCTTCGGTAATGAATGATACTTTTTTATAACAATCATTAACATCACATATTTTTTGTTGCTTATTAATTTTCATTACTCATTCCTTTCTTTGGTGTTATTTTTTTATTTATTAGCCAAATTAATTAATTTAAACAGAGAAAAGACAACACCTTAAATTAGGAGAAAAAACAGATACACTTTGTAAAGATTTCTAAGATATTTAATAAATGTGTAATACAACTTTTAAAAAGTTAACAAAAGTTGTGATAAAAAGTTTCTATTTTAAGAATTTAAGATGCTGTCCTTTCTCTGAATTAATTAATAATTATGGGTTTACAAATAAAAAAACAACCCTTTAATAAGAGTTGTTTTAGCGCGTTTCGTTTTACAGTTTACATAATGTAAATTGTAAATGCAAGTGCGCTTTTCCAAAAGCTCTTATTAACAAAATGATAACACCATTTAAAATAAATGCAACTGTTTTTAAAAAAAATTAAAATATTTTATAAATATAACTTAATTTAACCATATTTAAGCATACTAAAAAATCATTTATTAAGTTTTATTAATAAATTTATTTATGAACTAATGTTAAAAATTCAAATGCCTTTTTAGAAGAAATTCAGTTAAGACAGGGGCGTAATTTATTATTAATAGTCTTCATTATTCAATTTAGTTGTTTATTATCAACTTTATTAAAATCTGTTCCAGACGGTAATCAATGTCTGATATCTCTATTCATTCTTTCAACATGAGGTTTTTGAGTGGGTGTTCCAGCATCACAAAAATAAACATTAGCACCAGTAATTTTTTCTATTTCTTTTCAGTTACTAAATTCTTTACCTTGGTCAGTAATAATGCCTTTAATACAATTTTTAAATAATCTATTCTTAAAAATATTTTTAATAGTTTTAACAACTTCTTTTGCACTTTGTTCTTTTAATTTTTCAGCAATAGTAAATTTAGTTAATTCTTCTGTAAAAGTAAGAACAGATGATTTATGATCAGCACCAACAATACAATCCATTTGAAATCAACCAAATTCATATCTATCATGTTTAGCTTCTTCAATAGTCCGATAATTAGATAATTTACCACGATTATCAGTACTATTTTTCGTTTTTCGTTTCTTTCCTTTAAAATAAAGATATTTTTTATCCATATTAAATAATCCTAAATAAATATATTTATAAAGTGTTTTAAAACACATCGGAAACTTTTCATTAAATTCCTGTTCATATAATTTGCAAATTGTTTCCGGAGTATTATGTAAAGTATTAAAATTTTTATTTAATCACTTAATCTGTTTAACTGTTAAAGTAATATGTTTTTTAGAATTTCTTCTATTTTTAAGATATTGTTTTTGTGATTTTAAAGGGTCATATTCCTTAAACTTTTTAAGTTCACGCCGAATTGTTTCCTTATCTCTTTCCATAAAACGTGCTATCTTTGAATAATTAATCTTACCATTTTTCTTTTTATATAATTCTGATATAGATAAATCTTTTAATATAATTTTTTCATTAATACTTAAATGTTTAAATTTTCTCATATCCAAAAGCTCTCTTTCTAAAAATAGTTTTAGCATAAAAAATAAAATTTTAAAAATTTATTTGACATTTTTATATAAAGTGTTATATTTAAATTATATTTATAAAAGTTTAATAGATTTTCCAAAGCTCTAAAAACTTGTTTATAAATTAAAAAATTAAGACTTGAAAAAGTCTTTTTTTGATATAAAATAAACATAATAAAAATAATATTAAGTTCTTTAATACATTTTGATAGGTGTTTAGTTCTTGGTAAGTTTCTTTATTACTCTTTTATTTAATCATATTCATTAAATAATGGCAATTTTAATATGCAAAAAGGAGTAAAAAATGAAAGAATTTAATCCAAAAACAGCAAGTTTGGCAACTTTTTATCGTAAAATTGAGCAATTTTGAGAAAATAAATCACCTAATAAACCATATACTTTGAATGATTTAACCAATGAATTCAACCTTTCTAACCGATGAAGATATGAAATTTACAAGAGCGAAAAAATAGTTCCTTTACTTGAACGACAAGTTGATAGAATTGAAAGTGAAATAATTAATTTTATGATGAAATCACCCGATGGTGCTAAATTATATTGACAACGAGCATTTAATTATAAATATTCACTGCAAGAAAAACAGTTAGAACAAGAATTAAACTTAAATAGTCAACAACCAATAATAGTTAATTTACAAACTGATATTAGAGATATTAAAAAAGAAAGTGATAATAATGCTTAATCATTTTACTTATTTGTTAGAAACTCCTTATTGGTTATTACAAAATAGTAGTATTGGTAATAAATATCCCTTTGCTAAGAAATATGAGTTAGTTAATGAAATTAATCAAATTGGAACACGATATAGTGGTAAAACTATTTCAAATATTAAAATGTTTGGTGAATTATTAAAAATTAGTTTATTGATTAAAGAACCAATTTGTATTATTGCTAGTATGTATTGAAGTAAAGATTTAAAAGATAGTGTATTTCAAAATATATGAAATATGTTAGATGAAAATAATATTCCTTATACTATTAATTTATCTAATTTTACTTTTACTTTATCAAATAGTAGCAAAATATATTGTAAAGGTTTACATTCACCAAGTCGAAAAGAAAAATTAAAAGCCTTTGCTGATTTAAATAAATATAAACTAGTTATTGATTGAAGAGAAGAATGCGATCAATTTCAACAAAAAGATTTAAGTGATTTAGAATTTGCTATTCGTGGTTATCAAAATAAAATAACAATTAATACATGTAATCCTGAAAGCTTAAAAAGATATATTGTTGGTTATTGTAATGAACTATTACCTTTTAATGAAGAAATAATGCGTAGTAAATATGAACAAATTAAATATATCGAAAAATGAAATATGAAGATTATTATTCATTATTCTAGTTGAAGACTTAATTATGAATTACCACAAGATAAAGTTAATGAACAATTAAGATTAGAACAATTAGATATTGAAAGAGCAAGAGTATGAAGTTGAGGATTGCCCGGCAATACTAGTGGTTCAATCTTTGCAAGATATATTGATATAATGCAAGCAACAGATATTATTCAACCAACTAAATTATTAGGTGGTGTTGACTTAGCAAACTCCACTAGTCCTAAGGGACATACAACAGCAGCGAGTTTTTGAATATATAATTCATTTGATAAAAAAGCATATAAAGTAGCAGAATATACTCACTCAAATGCTACTCAACAATTTAAAGGACCATTAGAACAAGTAAAAGATATTTTAGAGTTTTACAACAATCAATTAAACCAATACTTTAATTTAATACAACAAGGAATATCAATTAATGTTGATGATAGTGCTTATGCAACATTAGAAAGTTTAAATAGAGAAAAATATAATTATACTTTTGGTCAATACATGAATTTTAAACCAGCACAAAAGCAGAAGTTTAAAATAAAACATCGTGTAGAAGCATTTACAATGTTAATAAATACTAATCAATTAAAATGATTATGAGAAAAATGTCCTGTAAGTAAAACCCAATATGAATTAATTCAATGAGAAGATAAACCAGATGTTAGAGAAGAACGAATGCTAGACTTATATGATGACACATTCGATAGTGATTTTTATGCTTTACACTTCGAATTAGTACCAATGGTTAAACATAATAGTTCAGCAGATTATAAATTATGACAAGAAAGAGAGTGAATAACTTAATGAAAAAAGATATTTATGTAATACATGATGAGCGTGTAATAAATGCCAAAAGACCTTATATGTCTGTTTGTGGACAAGTTAAAAAAAGACTTTGTCAAGAATTAAAAAAAGATAATATCGCAATATGTAAATTAAATTTATATAACGAATATATTAAGAAATATCAAAAAGTTAAAGTATGTGTACAAGTTTTAGCAAATGAACCTAGTTTATTAACAGTAAATATTATTAATTATGCACTTATTTTAAAATTAAAGGAGCAAAATAACAATGAATAATA